>JALHLI010000006.1:2865000-2902191 GCA_023349425.1 Anthopleura sola | reverse complement strand
CCAAAAAGTGATATTAAAAGATTATTTCACCCATTATTATTTTCATTTTTTTCCCTCTCTCTCTCTCTTACTTTTTACGGTTATTCTAAGACCAATATTTTGGTCCCATTGATATTTTCTTTTGTACCTTTGAAATTTGAATTGGTAATGAAAGCCTGAAAGGAATGGAATCAAACAGTTTTTCACGAATCGCGTGGGATAATTCGTTGTTATGAAAAACACTGGACAATATATGCAGATACATTGTACATATATAAAGTAAAAATATATCCTTAATGATTTTAACGGTAAAGTATATGTGAAAGTAAACATTACTATGTTAGTATAGTATACGAAATTTTCAACAGATAATGTTGCTTACAAGCTCCCGTCCATGGCGATTGTGCCGCGCGCATTTTACGATATCTAGTCTTGTAGCCTGCTTGTAGCTATGATATTGGTCTTAACATGATAAAGAATAATTACAAAGTATTAAAAACGAAAAATAACTGCACATTTTTTGTAGTCATTCCTTCATGTGTTTAACCTGTGTACTCACTTTATATTTCAATTTATTTATTTATTTGTCATTTGTTCATTTATTTGTTCATTCATTCATTTCTCACATTCTTCCCATCGCTTCCCTTGTCTTTCTTCCTTCGTTCCTTACGTATTGCTTCCTTGCTTCCTTGCTTCCTTCCTTCCTTCCATTCATTCATTCATTTATTTATTTATTCACTCATTCAGTTTTGAACCCGTTATCATGAATATTTCGGAATTCCCATATAATCCACACCCAAAAGGTCCCATGCCTCCCCTCCAAACCCAGGTAAAGAAACTGGTATTGAGTTCCAGGCCCCCTTACAATTCATCAATGACGTCACACAAGACCAACAAGCACACCTTCACCACCAAGTCATTCTCGACTTTCTTCTCCGCTATCACAAGCAGCATCAAGACTAGTTTCTTGAAACTCGTACATACTTAACTAAAAGATATAACCGAAGGAATTTTAGCAGAAAACTTAAAAGGTAAATTCATTCATGTTAGATATATCATTCGTATTCCATCAGCTTTGAATGTTCCTGAACGCGCGAATTTTAAATCTTTCATGTTCGAATTAAGATTGCTCTTTCTTCGAGTTTCTTAAAATTAAGTTTATAACCTTGTTTAACATGTTTTGTCGAGCAAGAAATCTTGTACGTCTTTGGTTTAAGTTAGCTATAGGGCATTTCATTTACGATAATTTCTTTTAGAACGAGTTAAACTTTAAGAGTTATTTAAATCTTTCTATTGTAAAGTTTATACTTTTACTTTCACTGGTCAAATGTCTTCAAATAAATTCTCATGAGTTTTCGTTCATCCCAACTATCTCTTACCGTTAGCTAGAGTTTCATGGATCCAGACTTTATACATCCAAAGGCTGAGGGTTAGGAGGAGGTCGAACTAAGGCCGACATTATGCGAATAGGGTGCACGGGTTTACTATTCATCCTGGAGAAATAGGAGATTAAAATTTTATACCAATTAAAATTTATGAGGGACATTTTTTGGTACTTACGAATTTATAGGGGCTTCGAAATTTTAACCTAGATATTATTTTGAAAATTGCTACGCATTCCACGCATTCCCCTGGGAATGGAACGATTGATCGGTCCAAGAACAGGCTTTTTGATGCCTAATAATAATATAGTTTCTTTGGATGCACATTTGAAAAATATTTATCATTTGCGCATTGAAAATATTAATTATTATTAATCTCAAAGTTGTAACATGAGTCGTCTTCATGTGATTCTGTTTCTACTTCTGGCCTGTGCATGTTCGGTTCATGGCTGGTCCCTCTGGCCCTTCTCAAGTGATGAGACAAACGAAGGCGAGAATGGCAGCGATAAAGGCGCACACTTGGTTAGAAGTCCCGTACCTTTCGAAATGACTGGCGCCGAGGAAAGATTCTTAGTAGAAGCGAAGAAATACATGGGAGACTTGAAGCCCCTTGATTCTTGCCATCAGATTGTAAGTCAATATTACGTAACATGCAAATTAAGACGTATATTACGCGTATCTACTGTTCCGACCCAACAGTTTACACGCTACTGCTTGAACTAAGATGAATTTTTATGACGGTGAAATATTACTGCAACCGGCGCCGGCACGGGTTCGGGCACGGCACGGGTTGATGTGCGACACCAACCAATCACATTGCAAGGAAATACTGCTTATGTAATTAAAATCATTAAACACGCGCGTCAAAATCCCTCAAACTCTACTCGCATCTGATGCTGCGGGTTCAATAGACCTCTTTACCTTCGTATACAAATTGCCCATTTCAGACCACATGACATTCCCTGTTCTTTTGTTAAAATATTAACACATGAAAGAATCAGCTCCCAAGAGTGGCATCACATGGTCTGAAATGGGCACAACAAACAACGAAGGTAAAGAGGTCTATTAGGCATTGATCCTTATCATCCTCATGAAGTGAGAGACAATTGTACTACAGTTACACCAACCTTGACTCCCCTACATAATATATCTTGATACCTCGATTATTTCTAGTAAACGTTTAGTTTATTATTTGTCGTTTTTAAGGTTATTAACAGAATCAAGAAGTCTTGTAGTGACATCAACGAGGAAGAACTCGGGAAACTTGGCGTTCAGCTACTGAACTGTCAGTCGTTAGCAGAAAATCGTCCAACGTACAAATGTACTGACGAAATGGTCAGTGTTATAATAGGCGTTATCTTGGATAAGAATGAAAAATAGGAAGTGCGCGCGCATGCTTTGTGCTATTATAATGCACGCGCTCCCAACAAATCAGAACGCAAAATTTAAAACAGTTATCTTATAACAAAATAGAAAGTGTGCGTAAGTGCTATGTGTTCCCATAATGCACACGATATTTAGAACACACATTTTATAATTAACCAGACTGAGTTAAATGTCGCGCTGCGAGCATGTTACCTTCATTAAGCCATACGACCATTTCTTTCAGACTCTCGCGCAATGTACCTCGGGAATGGACGTGGCCACATGGAACAGCTACCATATCATCAGCAACAGGGCGCGGTCAGTTTGCTATGCCACCAGGCAGCAACAGTTCCGCCTCAAGACCGAGTACACTGTTAATAAACTAGGTCAACAAGCAGGCGAACAATTGAAGCTGATGGAAACTTTGAAGGTAAGAGAATGGGCTTTCTTTTTGCATTTTTGACTTTGACAAAGATGTTCCAATCATTTGTTTCCTGAACCGACCAAAAGGAAACTAATTTGCTTGCTCCTTATTTCTGCTTGTCTATCTGATGTCTGTTCTGTCTGTCTGTCTGTCTGTCTGTCTGTCTGTCTGTCTGTCTGTCTGTCTGTCTGTCTGTCTGTCTGTCTGTCTGTCTGTCTGTCTGTCGTATTTGCTTATTTGAAAAATTTACCATTAGAACTACCTTAAGAATAGTCCCATCCACTGTTCCCTGCGCCATCTTAAAAGGTGCATCGAAGCGATACGAACGGTGATCTTGCAATGATAAAACACCTTGGACAATTATTCACATGTATCTATCATTGCAAACTCACCGTTCATCTCGCTTAGATGCAAAGGCACGGCTACCTTTCGATATGGTGCAGGGAACTGTGAAAGGGACTATCATATCTCGAGTCTATATACAATTCTGAGACGTCTTGCCTTCATTGATATAGACTGGACAGACAGAGATTTCAGATCTGGCTGCGCAGACAGTCGACAAGGTTACCGCTGGCCAAGATAAGCTTCTAGAACAGCAGCACAGGCTACAGTCATCACATGAAGCTGCTCAACGTGCCATGTCTAGTGGATTGAAAAGTAATATTGATGCTTTGACTCAAGAGAAAAGATTGATTGATGAAGGACGCAAACACCTGACTGACATGACGGAGAAAATTAACAGGAAACTCGGTGAGCTTTGTATGAAAATTTCGTTATGAAACCAGCTGATGTGGTCTGGTTACAGTTTGTAAATAGCTTGTTGTTTGGTGGTTTGGATGGTCGGTTGGTTGCATGTTAAATAAATGGTTGGAATCTACTTTATTGTCTACTACAGCCTTGCCTAAATCCATTGTTCAATCTATGGCCATTTAAGCGAATTTGGCTTCGTTGTCTGTGCGTTGGTTGGTTCGTCCATCTGATCCAAATCGTTGTAGTCAAATATTCATAACTTATATTTCCAGAATCTGCGACAGCAGAGATGGTCAAACAAGAGACAGGACGCAAACAAAGCCACAGTGAAATTCTCCATGATCTGACCGACATCAAAGGGAAGGCACAAGACGTTTGGGACAAGATAGGTTAACCAACTTTTCCCAATTTTTCTCTTGCGTTTCACATCCCTTTCTCTCTCCGACTTTGCTTCTCTGATCTTATTGTGATTTGTTTACAGATGTAGGGACACTCCAGATGCTTGAATTTCATCAGAACTCAACAGAACATCACAACAACACCTTGGAAAATCTGAAAAAGATGAATCGAACTATTTGCTATTTATTAGAGGTATTATAACATAACTATAAATCTCACCATTGATTGATTATTGATGCATGCTTATCAGATAACAACACAATACGCACATGCGTTTTTTATTTCTTCATTAGAGCAAATTTCGTATGTCCATGAAAAATTTACGACACGGACTTTGCCTTGTAGTGACCATGTCAGTGTTGACATCGTGTCACGCTGTGTGAATTCAGTGAATTGAAACAATTGAAATTCTGTGCCACATTCTCGCCGCGCCATCTGTGAGTTAAGCCGTGTCCTGACTTTGATCAGCCCAGAGGTTATTTCAGGGTTCCATAAGATTGATGTTTGATTTTAAAAAGAATCAACTTTTTCGCTCATCAGGCCATCGAATCCATGCAATCCAAGCTCGATAATCGCATCACCTGGCTCTCTGATCAATTTGGCGGAACTGACAATAAGATTACTACTTTAGTCACATGCCTGATGCACGCTGGCTACTTCTTTGTTGCTACATTTAGCATTCTATTTCTTCAAGCTCCACTGTTCACAAGGCTGGTTCTCCTTGTGATGGTCCCAGTGAATGCCTGGTCTGAGATCAAACTTGGCTCCAGTTTATCCTTCTCCGTGCTGTCGATATTACTCTTGGTTGTGTTTATAGGTAAGGAGTGCGCGCAATTGATTACGTGGTAGATGTAGTGGGCGCTGAGTGCAGTGATTGATTACGCGATGGATGTAGTGCGCGGTGAATGTAGTGCGCGGTGGATGTAGCGCGCGCTGTATGCAGTGATTGATTACGTGGTGGATGTAGCGCGCGCAGTGTGTAGTGATTGATTACGTGAAGGATGTAGTGCGCGCTGTGTGTAGTGATTGATTACGTGATGAATGTAGTGCGCGCTGTGTGCAGTGATTGATTACGCGGTGGATGTAGTGCGCGCTGTGTGTAGTGATTGATTACGCGGTGGATGTAGTGCGCGCTGTGTGTAGTGATTGATTATATGCGGTGGATGTAGTGCGCGCTGTGTGTAGTGATTGATTACGTGGTGAATGTAGTGCGCGCTGTGTACAGTGATTGATTACGTGGTGGATGTAGTGCACGCTGTGTACAGTGATGGATTACGTGGTGGATGTAGTGCGCGCTGTGTGTAGTGATTGATTACGTGGTGGATGTAGTGCGCGATGTGTGTAGTGATTGATTATATGCGGTGGATGTAGTGCGCGCTGTGTGTAGTGATTGATTAGGCGGTGGATGTAGTGCGCGCTGTGTGTAGTGATTGATTACGCGGTGGATGTAGTGCGCGCTGTGTGTAGTGATTGATTACTCGGTGGATGTAGTGCGCGCTGTGTGTGGTGATTGATTACGCGGTGGATGTAGTGCGCGCTGTGTGTAGTGATTGATTACGCGGTGGATGTAGTGCGCGCTGTGTGTAGTGATTGATTACGTGGTGGATGTAGTGCGCGCTGTGTGTAGTGATTGATTACGTGGTGGATGTAGTGCGCGCTGTGTGTAGTGATTGATTACGTGGTGGATGTAGTGCGCGTTGTGTAGTGATTGATTACGTGGTGGATGTAGTGCGCGCTGTGTGTAGTGATTGATTACGTGGTGGATGTAATGCGCGCTGTGTGAAGTGATTGATTACGCGGTGGATGTAATGCGCGCTGTGTGTAGTGATTGTTCAATGTCAATATAGAACTTAGCATAATCTTGACGGTTCATTTTCGTAGGCAATTGGCTGTATTTCTACCTCAAACAACGGTTTGGAAACAAGACGCAAATGAAGACGAATTCATTAGAATATGAATCTCCCTACGCACTTGGAAGCCCTGGTTCTTACAAGACTGTATGTTCTGGTAAGTCTTGTCTTAGCAAATGCATATCCCCACTGTGCTAATGTGTTTACATTTTTCATTTTTTTTCTTTCTTGCAAAGCACCTTCTTGTAGTTTTGAGTCTTTCTCAAGTTCCCTGAACTCAACTGTTATACCTAAGACACCAAACCGATCTGCGATAGCAGAAGTCAGAAGAGAGCTTGACATGTCTTATTTGCCTGATCTCACATCTACTCCAAATCGCAGCCTTTCATCGACTTTAAGCGTCACAGGCTCTCCGCGCAGACGCTGTAGCGCTACTACGAAGGCTGGAAAACCATGCAAGAAAGTAACAGCCAATGAGAGTGGCTTATGTCCCACGCATGGGCACTAGAGGGGAAATACAATCATATCACGTGATCAGTATCACGTGACATTTGTGGACTAGAGACAAAATTACACGCTGGTTATCACATGACAGACTGAGGGTTACAGTAACAACACTAGACGTATTGTGTTCCCTATATTTTTATAGAGATCTTTTTGCAGTAAATTAACTTGGCTTTTATAGTGCGCATGTCAAGTAGAGAAGAAATGATGAAAAGTCACGTGGGTATTCTCACGTGACATTTCTAGTAATCAAAGTTTCTAAAAATTTGAAGTTGGATTTTTGTACATTTTTTTATGAAATATGCTCCTTCATTTTCCATGCAGTTATTTATCTTTCCTTGCAGATTATTCCATTTGTTATACGTTTGTAGTATGAATTTTTTTAAATTTAAATTAAAAAATGCGAAACCTTCCATTTCTTATTTTTTTCTAATTTTCCAATTTTCTCATGCATCTATTAAGCAGGCTTTTTGCAGCCCTATTCCATCAAATAACTAATTAAATTTAATAGCTTAGAATATTTCTTGATATTATATTGACATATGTATATTTATTTTATGGCAATTGTAGTGTACGTTACATAAATGACATAAATCTATTATTCTATTCTATTATATATTATTCTATTCAATTATATATTATTCTATTCTATTATATATTATCATATTATATTATTACATATATGAAATTAAAAGTCTAAATATCTTTTTCTCGCTGTTTTGAAATTTTCTTTCTGAAGCTCGGAATTTTTTCCGAAGAAAATTTACTTGAAGAAACATGATTATCTTACTATAATAGTTGACCAAGCAGCAAAAAACAAAAGCAACTAATGCTTTCTTCCTGTTTCTCAGTTCAGCGTTGATATATAAAGTTTGTTATAGCA
Source organism: Anthopleura sola (assembly GCA_023349425.1). NCBI lineage: Eukaryota > Metazoa > Cnidaria > Anthozoa > Actiniaria > Actiniidae > Anthopleura > Anthopleura sola. Next base: position 2,894,655 of record JALHLI010000006.1, on the reverse strand, counting down.
TCGCATATCCTAATATTTTAAACGTCGAATTTTCTAAGATATTCTGTTGAGTCCTTTGGATTATTCACAGTAGCATGGTTCTTGCCGGGAGATTTTTCCCCCCGTGTTTTATCATGCAGGGCTGAACCATGGAATGAAAGATTGTAGAGAGTGAAAAACAATGAAAAGAAAGGGATATTTTTATTATATTTTTCGCCGATTGTGCGATTGTTTAGTCTCACGAGCCAGGAGATCATAGGATGACTAAAGCGATCGATGCCTTATTGAATTTGAATTGATCAATAAGTTGATTTTTGCTGTAGAGGAAAACCGGTAAACGCAGAGAAATATCCTCGAGGAAAATAGGAAAACTTGGAGAAAAATCCTCTAAGCAGCGGAGAGAACCAACAAGCAACTCTTCTAACACGTAAAGGCGTGTCTGGGGATTGAACTCACGACCCCAACGGTGGTAAATATCACAATTATATTCCAGCGCTCGCCACCTATGCTTTGGCCTGGCCCATTAAAAAAAAAAGACCAGCAAGGAAATTATGATTCCATTTTACTTAAAATTGTTTGCGATATGATTGCTATTGACATTATCGTGAAATTTCATCCTTTCCGGTGTGGCGTACCTGGAAGTATATGCCAGACATCTTCTAACTCCTTGAAAAAATACCTAGCTGTTTCTAATATAACATTCAATTTGTGTCGAACAAAATACTTTCTTTTTAGAATATTGATGGCTTCATTTCGCGTCTGTTTTTGTGGCTTTTTCCCCCAGTTGCCATCTGTGATACTTATTTATTAATACGATATCCCAAAAGTCCTCTATCAAATATTTAAGATTAAAGTCTGTCTGATGAGTGCGCAAGCATGAAACTCGGAGTAACAGAGAACATGTCTCTTCTTTAATCTAGACTATACTATATTTATGCTCTGCACTTCTGCGTATCGAGCACTATTATGCAGCATAGGCAAGACATACTGTGATAAGTTAAATTTAATTTAATTTAATAAGATAAATTTATTCTTTTTGCATCGCAAAAGGATCAAAAACGTCTGTTCTTTTTTGTTTTTAATATTTAATTAAATTTTCAATTCTACCTAAAAGCTAACCAAAAACTTGACCATCAAAAGACTGTGTACACGGTGAAGAGCTAATAAAACATGGTACAGCAAATTAAAGCGATGAAACTTGACAAATAGAAAAAACGCGTACAGAGCAAAAAGGAACACAAATGAAAGGTGAAAATAAGAAATAAGTTTTGTACAAAACAGTCAAACCAAACGAGCAAAAAAGCGGTAAGGAAATGACCAGGTTTAGAAGACATGATAATAAAAAATATCCAGTGAACGGTGGTTAAGCGTTTTTCTCCGGTGAACTTTTAAAAAATCACAAATTTTATGGAAAGAATACGTTCATTAGTATTTTCCTTTCCAGGCAGTTCGATTCACAGTACACGAGGGAACAGTTAACTGGATTCTCAGTACTATGCAAGCTCTGATTGGTCGAAAGGTTTTTACGGTGACGTGTTGCTTTGCTTTCGGAGCTGAGAATTCCGAGATAATGAGAATCTTTTAGAAGCCAAAACAGGACTAAACCAAAATATAATTTTACCTATTGTAGGCGTTATTCCAAAGCTTAAGCTTGTAAATATAACTTAGAACAAAAAATAAACAAACGCTTCAAATATATTTGTGCATGACTAATGTATGACAATTGTTTTTTGTGTAAATATAGAATACTTTTTACCAATACGTTAATGAACTATTCATTCATTAGATAAACAAAAAAAATGTGTTTGATATCATGGTAAACTGGTAAACTGGACAAAGACAGCTAGCCGCATTAACAATATAGCCAACAGAAATGATAAATATTTAAAATTCTCATGTCTTTTTTAATTAAAATTCCATTTTGATGTCCAGAAAAACTTCAAAGAGTCAAAGTCAAAAACGATTTGGATGACACTGAGGAGCAAATATTGAGAAAAAGTCTTTTATTAAGAGGTTTAATAATGAAGTGTCTCGCTTTGATTATTAGGGTTTTTTTCGTTCAATTTTTCATTTTTTTTCTCTTATTTTAATTCAATATGTATTCGTTTTTATTCCGTCCATTAACGCTAAGCGAATAACTAGTACTATTTCTCTAATTCACTTTTGTGTTTTTTATATTGTTTTCAGTTGATCTGTTCGCGTCTTTTGCTTCGGTGATGAAAGTGCCCTATCATTCATGATTGTTTTCTATAGTTTATAACAATAAATTTTGCGTTTTTCTTTTTTTTTTTTTTTTTTCCCTTTTTTAACTCGTACTAGCTACAAATTTTTTAGCCACTTCCAGAAGCCATTTTAATTTTCTAGAAAACGTTTGCGGAAAAATGAAAACCCTTTGAAGCACAGGAAAGAACCTCTTCTCAGTACTCACATATATGCCAAAAACTACGCCGTCGCGGAAGTGTTTTAATCATAATTAACTTGTGCTTATGTTTTCTATTTTTTTCTTTATTTTTACGATTTTATCTCGATCCGTCTATCCATCCCCTCCCTTGCTATTTCCGTTACAACGAATTTAGTTAGGATCCCGAAGTTGACGACGTAACTGCATGTAGGCGGCGGGGTGAGAGAATGGATGGCTTCAGCTCGTCGCTTACGTGTGGGACTGCCAGCTTAGCTGAGATAGTGACGTACAAATGCAAACGTCACTGCAAAACTGAGGTGTCCTGAGGCATGCGAAAACTGACTTTTTAAGGCTTAATACTTTAAGACTTAAGGTTTGTATCTGACATAAATCTAAAGTTTAAGGAGAGGTTTTTGATATTTTGTATAGATTTATTCATTATTGAGTTGAATATATAAAATAAAGAAATAATCTTTTCACGAGTCACTGGGCTACGAACACCTCAGTTTTGCAAATTTTCTAGATTCTGATTGGTTAATATTTTTTCTCAGATCAGTGAGGAAAAGGGAAGATTACACAGGAAGCCCAAGATAAGAGTTTCATGGTAAGAGGAAGAGAAATTATTTTTATGTAACTATACAAAGCCCGCGGACGTGATTTTACAGTCCATTTGTTGTCTGAAATGGTTTAAGTCATTCTACTCTGAATATCCGTTCTCATGAAAGATGAAAGCTTGGAGTTTTATAATCCCTGAGGAGGAAATGTCTAGAGGCAAGGCTTAAAAAACACCCTGACTTATTAATTGAATATAGTGTGGAAATCTCGAGCGAACAGGACAAGTTTTTAGTACTTTATAAAACGTATTCTGACAGCGGATTTTTGAAGTGATGACTCGCCTTTCGATTCTTAATTTAGCTTACTTTCATGAGTTCTCAGTTTGATTTTGATTCAGTTTTAAAGGAAACGTGCGTAAGAGATGTTATCAGTTTACCGAATTGCACCGGCTTAGTCGTTAGGTTTAAAGACCCTACATATCAACTTCCAGGACGTTTTTCTTTCCGTCTTTTCCCCTCAACTTTTTTCCTTCTTTTTTTAGTTCCGGTTTTTTCCAATCTTCCTATCCCTTCCTGTCAATGAATTCTTCAAAAAATTTTTTCTTTCGAGATGCAATGAATGAAAACCAATACTCTTTGAAGTAAAATATCAATACAAATGAACGAATTATTGAAGTATTGCAAATAGCTTGAGGCTGTCTTTTAATTCCGGAGTTATTAGCGCCAACGCACAGCGATAAACGAAACGAGGAGGATACAAAGTAGCTAAAGCCTCTCCACAAAGGCAAAACACACGGTTATAGTTTTTAACCAATCCTCTAAAAACCACACAGTGTTGGCTTCTAAATTCAATGTTCCAGGTAAGCATTCTTCGACAACAATGATCCACTTCATTAATTCATATTTAAATGAAAAACTGAATGATAAGCCTCGTTAATGATAAAGAGAATGGCAGCGAAGAGTGGTTTGAAACCCTTTTAGTGGCACTACCCAATAAGGTGGCTAGCTACACATGTATATTGCATGCTGTTTTGAGGAATTGGCGAGCTGCTGTTCAAACTATGTACCTTCAAGATGCAATGTTTTAGTTAAAGATTTGAGGCGTTTTTCGTAAACTCATCTTTAAGAAATATATTCATATCGAGGTCAAATTTGACAGTGAACATCAAAACATTCTCTGACAAATCGCCCACTTCAGCCATATATGAAATGAATATGAGAACCAAAGATTTCGAACTTGTAAATCGTGGGCGTTTTGGAGAGCAGAAATATTCCTATATGTATAAAGCATTTTCTGAGGATTTCTCTACATTTTGTTTTGTAAAGAATTTCAAGCTACCGCCTACTTATTTGCAAATAATTCTTTCAGAATATATCCTCTCGACTCTAGAGTCTCGGGTTCGATTCCTGGACCTTTTTCGTGCGGTAGAGGTTTTTTGGTCTCTCGCTTGATTTTCGAGGATTTTTCTCCAGGTTCCCCGGCTCCCCTCCCTTCGCAAAACCGGCTAACACGCCAGTAAATTTCAGTTCGATCTGTGAGTTAGCCATGCCTTGACTTTGATCAGCCCAAAGGTTGTTTTCAGGGTATTTTAAATATGAAGAATTAATTTCAAATTTGAATTTTTATATGGGTGCTATTAAAAACAAGTTACTGTAATTTTAAAATGAAAATGAATATGGAAACAAAGAATATAGTGATATTGAGTGCAACTAATTCATAAGACGTGGAAATATCGAAGTAATCTTTGAAGCTGTTATTCGCCTAAAGAGGCAGTCAGGAAGCGAGTAAATTGAAAGGGTCGAACAATCATTACAACAAAAAAATATTTTCCTGGCATTGAACAATAAACTTGTCTCCTAAAGATACAAGAAATAGCAGTCAGAAAGCGCCGGAGTAAATTCAAAATGATGAGCAATCTTTGCAAAATCAAATCATTTTCCTGGCTTTTAACTATAAATTTGTCACCTAAAGATATGATATCTTTAGGTGACAACTTTATTGCTAAAAGCCAGGAGCTTACTCGCTTCCTGACTGCTATTTCTTGTATCTTAAAACAATATTTCTTGTAGTCTCTTAGGAGACAAGTTTATTGATGAATGCCAGGAAAAAGATTTTTTTGTTGTAATGATTGTTCAACCCTTTCAACTTGTTCAACCCTTTCAGCGTAAAAGGTTGTCAGGAAGCGAGTAAGTTTAAAGCATCTTAAACAATCTTTCCCAAAACAAATCTGAGTCATTTTCCTTGCATTTAGCATTAGAAATTTCTCCTTTTAATCAAATCAAAAACTTGATTGGTCTGCGTAATTTCCGAATAAATTCATCGCTTTATGACTAAAATCTCTTTCCTTTTAATTAATCTTACTTTTTTCATGGACATAAAAATTAATATCAGAGTCTTCCGCGCTGAATTGGTCACCATTAGTTGTGCGGCTAAAACCATATACTGTTTAATGACTTGGGGCAGAGAATTCATGTTTTTTTTTATAAGAAAAGTAGATTAAAAGAATATATCATTAGTGCAGATGGCTGTACGATGTCTAAAGTCCACCTCCGGAAACTTTTTTGGCCACCATCTTCGGGCAAGAGTTTAAGTGTGTCGTCATTGGGAAGAACGACTTAAGGGTACAAAACGAAAAGCAGTCAGTATAAAGATTTTTCTTACTTTTTCTTCATGACAGAATTCGTTCTCCAAAGTTCTAATCGTTTCAAGTGGATTTTAAATCATTAAAAACAATTTTGCTTTATTTTCGCGTTTTTTTTCTTTCTTTTTTTTTTTTTTTTGTGAGCAGTTGGACCCGGAAACACTTAACAACTTAAAAGCATATACCCTGAGAACTATACTTGGACTCTGCTTCTATATTAAAGAACTTCGTCGAGACAAAAAAAAAAAAAAAAAAAAAAAAAAAAATCAAGTTGTTTGATAGGTCTTCAAAAGCTTTCAAAGCTATTAATAATTGCTGTAGCTAGCTGCCAGAAAAACCGTTCGCGTGCTGAGGGGAAAAAAAAAACAGATGCAAGGTACGTTCCTTTTTCGGCCGGTATGCTAAAACACACAAGTCCCACAGAGTTAAAAGGCAAACCTCACTAATAAGTTATAAATATTAATAAGTTGAACTTTTCGGCAAATGTCTGCAAGCTAGGATAAATTATCTAAACTGGTGAAAATGTGTTTACTTTGACTTCAAAAACTGTGGAATTTAGCTGGTTAAACATCCTTCAATTCACACAAATTTTGACACTTTTTCAGTTCTACTCAGATATGACGTCATGCAGTAATGAACTGCTTTTGAATTGCTTCTTATATCCAATATATAGATTTCTAGTTTTTTCCTCCAATTTTGATTGAAATACTTTTTTTTAATTGGTGAGTAAGTGCTTTTTCATTTATTTTTCAAATATAGTTTGATTTAATAGTTTGGCTCAAGGCGTAAACTAGAAAAGGCGGCGGAAGAGCATAAGAACTGAGGGCTAAAAAAACCGCCAAAATCGTCGAAGCACAAAATAATCGTTAAAAAAAGGCCGATACAGCCAGGTAAAACGTATAAAACGTGTAATCAAACCAAACCAAACCAAACGGAGAGTAACAAGATTTGATTATTTACAAGTGCTCCGATAAGCAAATTGCAATTGGAGGGATTCAGGATTACCCTAAAAATGTGGGGGGAGATCTCAGCCCCCTAAATCCCAAGTGGGGATGCTCTAGCTCCCCCCCCCCCCCCCCCCCACCCGTGTCTGCCGCCTATGAAAAAAACTCACAAAAGAGACTCTTGTCGACCCAGATTGTGTGCAAAATCTTAACTCTAAGTTTAGGTAATAACATTCTTATAGCGATGAGAATATCATTACAAACTTGAGGTGAAAAGCAAGTTTACACCTGCTGGTCGTGGTATTTCTTCTTGTTATCCTGACTTTCCTAAAAAGAAACCCGCCCCCCGGAACAGAAAAACACATATGTTCTTTGTAGTTCGCCTGTACGTACGTGATTCAGTTGACCTATACTCAAGCAGTGTCCTTGGAGTTCCAATCCATTACAACTGAATTGTTTCATGAAATTTTAGAAGACTATACATTTTTAATTTTTGGTAGACTTTGAAGCTATGATTTTTGACATTATCATCACTTATATTTTCAGCGGGAAGGCGTGTGACAGTGTTAGAATACAAATGAGGTCATTAAAGTAAAATGTATGTACTGAAATGTTCCCTTGTCTTGTCAAATGACAGCGATGAGCTAACATCCTGTCACTTCTAATATTCTTGCACGAAAATCGGAATGTTCTAGCTTATAGAAACGACTCAATCATCAATTTACATCAAAAGTCCTTTCATCGTGTCTCACAGCTCCAATGAGTTGCATAAGCCCTTAACATCATTTGCAGTAAGTAACCTGAGAAAACTCATATTTTTTCATCATATTTATACTCCTAGTTCATTATACTTGACATTTTCTAAAGACTACCAGTATTCTCTATCAAAGTAAGGTAAATAACGGGAAATGCACAGCAAAAGAGATTTCACAATGATTTTAACAACGTAATCTGAGAATCTAAAATCTCCATTTTTTTTTTTTTTTTTTTTTTTTGGTACGCGATTTACTTCACTACTTGCCGTGACATCTGCTGTTAATCAGTAAGTGGACAATTAAAATAAACAGGAAGTCTTATTCTTAAAACGTTTCCTTTTTTTTCTAAAGAAAAAGCTGAAATTAAGACCATTTAAGTGCTAAAAGTGAAACTATGGAAAAATAATTGCTTTTTTGTACATCGCTTAATAGTCTTAAGGGGCAGAATTTTACTTTATTTGCTGAATAGAGATTATTAAGAAGAAACTTTGGTTTATTACTCATTTAGTTTCTGGCACAGTTTATTATGATTTGCAATGCTATGATGATAACATGCATGCAAGATTTATGGGATAACACCCAGTAAATCATCTCGCTGGATTTTAGGATTCAAATTTCATTTGAGGGAGTAAAACGTCTTATTATATCTATATCTGGTGATGGATGGATGGATGGATGGATATGGATGGATGGATGGATGGGTGGATGGGTGGATGGATGGATGGATGGGTGGATGGGTGGATGGGTGGATGGGTGGATGGGTGGATGGGTGGATGGGTGGTTGGATGGATGGATGGTTGGATGGATGGTTGGATGGATGGTTGGATGGATGGTTGGATGGTTGGATGGATATGGATGGATGGATGGATGGGTGGATGGATGGATGGATGGATGGATGGATGGATGGATGGATGGATGGGTGGATGGATGGATGGATGGGTGGATGGATGGATGGATGGATGGATGGATGGATGGATGGATGGATGGATGGATGGTTGGATGGATGGATGGTTGGATGGATGGATGGATGGATGGATGGATGGATGGATGGATGGATGGTTGGATGGATGGATGGATGGATGGATGGATGGGTGGATGGATGGATGGATGGATGTTGGATGGATGGATGGATGGATGGATGGATGGGTGAATGGATGGATGGATGGATGGATGGATGGATGGATGGATGGATGGATGGATGGGTGGATGGATGGATGGATGGATGGATGGATGGATGGATGGTTGGATGGTTGGATGGATGGTTGGATGGATGGATGGATGGTTGGATGGTTGGATGGATGGTTGGATGGTTGGATGGTTGGATGGTTGGATGGTTGGATGGTTGGATGGTTGGATGGTTGGATGGTTGGATGGTTGGATGGTTGGATGGTTGGATGGTTGGATGGTTGGATGGTTGGATGGTTGGATGGTTGGATGGTTGGATGGTTGGATGGTTGGATGGTTGGATGGTTGGATGGTTGGATGGTTGGATGGTTGGATGGTTGGATGGTTGGATGGTTGGATGGTTGGATGGTTGGATGGTTGGATGGTTGGATGGTTGGATGGTTGGATGGTTGGATGGTTGGATGGTTGGATGGTTGGATGGTTGGATGGTTGGATGGTTGGATGGTTGGATGGTTGGATGGTTGGATGGACGGAGGGAGGGAGGGAGGGAGAGAGGGATGAATGGATTGGTTGGGATGATTTTTTGAATACTAATATACTAATGATGATAAATAAATTCAAAATATCGATGTATCGTAAATAATTAAAAAAGTGGCTTTTAAAGATCTTGAAGTATGGTTAGACTTCATAATTATTTTTCAGCATTGATGGCAAATATTAAATTATTCATGCTTTGATACATAGAAGTCATTAAAATATTTCTCCTCGATCATTTGCCAATTTTCGAGTGCTCTTTACTATCGTCTATAAATAGTTGTTCTGCTGCCAAGCATTGCTATTATCAGGTTGTCGAGTTACCAGAAAGGCTGAATTCCCCACGAAGACTCCTTGTCATCGTACTCGTGTTCAAAATTCCTTTCATTTTCAATTTCTACAGCAAAAAAAAACAAAGGTAAACTTGCTAAAGAATTTAGCTTCTTAAACTAAAGTCTTTTAATACATTTTAATTTTAGTGATTTTAAGAGGCAGTCCACTGCATTGTGGACCAGAAAATAATTTTACCTTAAACTTTTACCACACGGCATGACTAGTAAGTAATCTAATGACTTTTCTCACGAAATTCATCCCTACAGTGCATAAGTCCTAGACCAACGTCGTCGCTTGCTAAGTTTGCACTTATGCACGTACAAGTCAGTTGAACCCCCTCCCCTCCCCCACCATTCACGAAGTGTTAAATTTAACACTTTCCTAGGGTTACCGAATGTGCTGTTAAAATTGTTTAATTTTCTTGACAAGTACATTCAATCAAGCGTTAAAAAATCAAACAGAATTTTGAATGGAGAAAAAATGGGGGAAATAGACATTGACCCGCAGACGGCGGTCTCTTCTTCGCGAAAAACAACCCCTTACTAAGTAGCTTTTGTCTCCCGTTTCTTTCTAAAACGGATTAGTTAAATTTTTATTGGAATTTACTAATCGATGGTTGATAAATTTGGATTCATGAAAAAAAATTCGCTTTTTCTCTATCTTCAAAAAGCAACCTCGGACCGGACTTCTCGTGTCTTTCACTAAAATGTTGTGAATATGCAAATTAAGTAGTAAAATAATAAATTGTAACTTGAATCAACTATATTCATTCTTAATATACTAAATATGATCTTTTTTCTTCAATAATTTAAACTACTTCATAAACTACGTGCGATGTGACACACGAATGGCTTGGTAGTAATTGAATTGTATTTCTTTTCAGACTGTTTTCATGAGTAAGGTCGCGTAAGCCGAGTATCAGATATCTCAAGACAGTAAAAGAAAAAAGATAGTTTTGAACAAACATTTTAGAAAAATCAGTTTGCATAATCAAGTATTTTGCATAAACTACAAAATAATTCAACTATTATGCTATGGCTATTATGTTAAATGTGTTATTCCTTTGTCAAGGGCCTGAAACAGGAAACCATTTTCTGCAAAAAACTCGCCACATGAAAAGGCCCGCCCAAAAAGAACTGACTATGACAAAGTACTAAGATCGGAATGTTATATGTCCCAACAGATGGTTTTCGCAACCACTGAGCAGGTCTTAGTTAAAGTCAAATAAGATAGCTCAGGATCGTGGAGGCGGTGTGGTTTGAAAAAAATTCCCAGCGCATATACCGCCGCAGAGCTGAACATAGTAACGTAGAAATGACGTCACAGCAAAGCTGACGTGCAGCCTGCGAAATTGACTCGTAAAAGTTTATATCTGAGATAAATGTCGATTTTCAGGAGAGCTTTTTGATATTTTATGTACATGCATTTGCTATGATATTCCTTATTGAGTGGGGGAAATAATACAAAGAAATAACCGTTTCCCGAGTCGCTGGAATACAAAGGATGACACCTCAGTTTCGCAAAATTTCTCGATTCTGATTGAGTGGACAACAGTTTCTTCTCAGATCAGCAGGATAGGTTTTCCATTCAAATATTCAGCTCCGCAATTTTAATTCTCAGGTGCCGAACTTTTAAAGCTAGAATTGAAGTTGGCCAATTATTTAAGTGAGGTATGATAAATAATCAATTTGTTTATGAATAATGAAATATAATACTTCTATAAATTCACGGCCGGTCTTTCTGTTAACCAAGATTGTAAAAGGCACTTATGTGGATTCAATCTGGCGCTCTTCAAGTGTTGTCCACGGGGGTCAGGTTAAGTAGATTGAACATCAAATGAAAAAGTTTAATTCATATTTTTTTAACCAGCCTTAAGACACCTCGTTTGATACATTATTTTTGTCTTTTTTTACACAGGGAATCTAATATTGATAATATCATATAACAAAATTTGCTCTTTGATATTTTTTTACTGGAGGTCAAATTTAATAAAGTAGTGTACTACTTAAAAAAAAAAAAAAAAAAGAAGAAAGAAAGAAAAGAAAAAGCGTGCTAAATATTTTAAAACACTTTAATTTTGTGAGTTACGAAAAAAAAAATCATTCATTCGTTTCCAAATAAGCACAAATTCCTTCACCAACGCAGCATTAAGGGATGTCAGTCTTACCTATTAAAAAACAAGCGTCGTTAAAGAAATATAAGCTGTAATAAATTGGAACAAAGTTAAGCATGGATTTTACTCTAAGAGAGTGGGACTAAATATTTAGATATAAAATCTTAAACTTGACTTGGTAGCCTGGCCTTTTCACCGTTTTTCAAAAATAATGCTTAACTTTGTTCCAATTTATACTAATTATAATTTCGCTTGGAAATTGTTCAATGTTTATCTGAACATCTTTTATCCCTGCTTTAAATGGTCACTAAACATTTTTTTTGCGCACCTCTGTTTTCCAATATAATTTCCATATCATTTTCATGGAAATACAAACGCGCGTGCGATTTACCGGAAGTCTACTTTTCCCGCTCTTTTTAGTAGCAAGACGCGTGCGCCATGCGATTTATTGATTCTTCTCCTGTTTTAAAAAAGGGATGATCTCCAACTGAGATATTTGGTGAGACCTTAGGATAGTACTGCAGTTTTATTATTATCTTTGAGTTATTGATTTATTAGTTATTGACTAATATTATCTATGAATCCATTATTGATGATTTCGTTTCGACCCGGACTTCTGGTAAGTTAGCTTCTATGCATTTGGGAAAATTTCAAGCCTTAAAGGCATTTTATTCCAGACTCATTTGGTTGCATGATTCGTATTTAAGACTTTCAAAAATCATCTACCCGCGAATTAAGGAAGAAAAAACAAAGAAAATGTTTAAAATTCAATCATAACATCAGTGAAATACGCTTTTAGTAGTAGTAAAACTTTATTTATACACGATAATCTCTTCATTTACAAAATAATGCTCTTCCAGAGAGTCGTGTAACTACAATACTTAAAAACTACAGAGATAAAAATACAAAGTTTAAGACAAAATTATCTTATCATATAAATAATTTTAAAATGTATATTTTAATCTTTACTTATCCTAATTATTATTATTCTATTATTCTATTTTCTAACGAAGTTTTGAACGATTTTAAGCAAGAAAACATTTGTGGACGAGTCGATTAGCTGTCGCTTAACCGCCGGTATCTTTGCTTCTATTCCACAAAGGGCATCGACTGAAAACAGTCTAAATTATTTTAATATCTTATTAAGCAAACAACATATGCGGGGAAAGAGAGTCAAAACAAAGAATGTTCGATCAATACTAGTATTTTGTTATGTCGGAACCACTTCATTTAGATGAAGTTCAAGTTGTAAACAAAACTTCGACATATATTATCAAGAGCTGGTAACGATCTAGGACTTTACAAAATAGGAACCATGCAAAGCAATGACTTCCCCATTAATGACTCAACCACTTTGGTTAATGCAAGGCATATTAAGAACCAAAGCGAAGCAAGTTTAGTGGAATCGAAGTAGAAGTATAATAAAGAATAAAGTATTCCATTTGAGATTAAACAATTACCTTTCAATCAATTTAGAATTCAACTTAAACGTCATTCTAGATATTTCATTCCAAAAATAATATATTTGAATAGATCTGTAAATAAGACATAGAAATGCTCCTAGTGTATAAAATATTTCTAATACAATATAAATTATTTTTCCAGTCGGGGGGGGGGGGGGGGGGAGTGAACATGTATGTGTGTCCATCTGTCTCGTTTATTTATTTAATTATAAGCAACTCAGATGGTGGCCAACTAGAAAGTTCTTAATTATTAAGTATCTTATTTAAGAATAAGTGAATTTCTATATATTGTATTTATATAATAATTATATGTATGTATAATTCTGCTTAGAGAAGAATTGTAAATTGTAAAAAATAAATTAAAGTCTAAAGTCTAAAATCTAGACACTAGAGACACGAGTGAAACACGCACTGCGCATGCTCAGAAGTTCGGCAGAAAATTTCATAGATGAGTCGAGTTTACGAAGAAAACCATTGGAGATTTACATGTCTTGAATTATGCGAATTTCTCTCATATTATTTGAACCAGGAAAAGAAAACAACTAAAGTAATGTGTCAGGAAAAAATAAGGACTAACTTTCCACGAACGGCCTTAACTTTAGAGATTTACTAATTTACTGCGCAGTGCGTTTTTCACTCGTGTCGAATCTAGACCATTGTTTTTTAAAGAGGCTGGCCCCTATTTTGTTTCTATGGCAACTCCCCTAAATGAATATTTACCACTAAATGAATAATACTTTTTTTCTACTTCCATTATTTCGAAAACTGAGACCACAGTGACATTTTTTCAAATGGTGTGGTTTTTCATTCAATCTTTTGTCTTTTTACCAGATTGTATCGTTCGCTTATTATGGCATTAACATCTCATCTGCATACTGTTTGTCAGGAAAAAAGGTATGGACAAATTAAATTGAATAAAGTAAGCAATATTTTTTTATATATATTTTACTTTAAGAGCACTTTCAATAACAATAAATGCCCGGGGGCTTTAATTCAGGGTACTAACTAAAGTTTTCCTATACTTAAAACAAAATTCGAAAGCCACTGACAAGCAAAAAGTTAGTATGGACTGAGTCAACACAGCATAAACCTAATGTAAGTTTTTAGTTTCTTTGTATCTTTATAGCAGTAAAAATAACGTTTTATAGAAAATAAATATAATACATGTCTAAGCGACAAAAGGGCGTTTGAACGAGTTCAATCAGCTATAGGTCGTGGGTATTTTAAGTGGATATTACTGCCAGTGTAAACTTAGATGTGAATAATTTCTATCGTCTCCCGCAGTTTTTTTCGCTATCATAGCTATTAGCTTGCGTTTTTTTAATTAGATTTTCAGAGAAAGCCAGCATCTCTTTGACATAAAATTAGAGAGCAGAGCAGAGTAGAGCAAAACAGAGCAGAGAACCGGAAAGGAGAAATGAAGTTAAAGTTAAGTATCATAACCTAACTTCGGTCTGGTTTCCATACAGCCTTTTTTTCTTTTCTTTTCTTTTCCTTGGGAAGCAAGGGTGGCGTAGCGCGTAAGTTCTCGCATCTCACCTCTCACCTCTCACCGCTATGGTCCCGGGTTCGATCCCCGGACTCGGCACCTTAAGTGAGATGAGTTTGTTGGTTCTCTACCTTGCTTCGAGGGTTTTTCTCCGGGTTCTCCGGTTTTCCTCCTTCCGTAAAAACCAACCCTAATTCGATCTGAGCTGTGCTCTGTGGTCAGACATGAGTCGTATGGCGGCTGCCGAAGGCGCCTTCGTATATGCCTTCGACTCGACCACGTTGAGCTGCGTCCTTCGCAATTCAGCTCTTCAGCTGCCAGTAAGGATGATTAGCCACTCCAATTTATTATTATTATTATTATTATTTTCTTTTTTTTCTTTTTTCTTTTTTTTTTTTTTTTTTCTTTTCTCTTCTTTTCTCTTCTCTTCTCTTCTTTTCTCCCCCCCCCCCCCCCCCCATAAAACAAATATCTTGAAATGTCACGCCATCCTTATAGAGATCTACTGCACGGACAGCCCTTAGGCATTGCTCATCAAAAGAAAATTGTTATACAAACACTTGACGACCATTAGTCTCCAAGCATCTGTATCCTTATCATTACAGATCGATCAAGCCTTAGATACTAATATTTGCGGTCTTTAGATTTATACAGACGAGTTGATGTATCTATCTAGTGCTTTTATTAAAGATGAGTTATGATTTCCTAGGTTTACAGTTTGAAGGTTTTTTTTATTGTATTTATATTAGTATTGATCTAGTTATAGAAATAGCTTTTGGACCTTTTGGTACAGCGGTGTTAAAAGTTAATCAATAGAAAAAACCTAAGAACAGGGAACTAAACCTGTCATGTTTTGCAAAATGTTGCGAAGACTTTCTTCAATTATTACCTTAAATTTTGTATGTGATCTTTTTTGTTGGATACTCTATATGCTATATATGCAGTGAAATGAAAATGAATGAGAATAAATTAAAATGAAATCATGACGTGTTTTGCAAAATGCTGCAGACTTTCTTCAATTACTACCTTTGTATATGATATATATTTTTGTTAGATACTCTTTATGCAGTGAAATGAAAATGAACAATAACAAATTGAAATGAAATCCTGACATGTATAAAAAACTGCTGCAAAGACTTTCTTCAATTATTACCTTTGTATATGATATATTTTTTTGTTAGATACTCTTTATGCAGTGAAATGAAAATGAATAAGAATAAATAAAATCAAAATTAAGACTGACTTATGTTTAGACATTTTCTTTCAAAATTCAGTTAAATTCAATTAAATTCCAATTCAAGATAACGACGCTTTTACCACATTGACAGCTCGATTATTTCTTCAGTTTATAAATTTCTTAAAAAAACCTGTTGAAATTTATTCATTGTACTTAGAAAGTCCGGTTGTTTGTTTAGCACAAAGACGCCGTGATAGCCAAAAAATAGAGTGACATTATTCATCAATTAACTCAGTAGTTATTGCGTCGTACTTCTTTCTATTCAAAGTCAACATTGATATAGTATAGGGTTTATTCGGGTTGGATAAATCGTTCCAACTGAACTACCATATCTACTCGCTTAAGCGCCTCCCTCGATTAAACGCCGCATATGAGAGCAAAAATATTCGAGCGCGGCCCTCAAGTACGTGCTGTCAATAAATAAGCGAACCACAACCGAAATACTCAAAATTTAAAGAGCGCCGCGGTACATAACAAAACACTCTTGTCTGTTGAAATCCCAGTTTACATGAAGAAGATTAGGAAGAAATTTGTGTTCTAAAAGTTCTGTGCAGATTTTGATAATTATCGTGACTTATGGTAAACATTTTTGTCCAGCGTCATCTTTCTAGCAACAGTATCCTGGTGATACAAATCTTTTCAAACTTATTCGGTTGGGGTGGTTTTTGTTTATGAATGTTTTGATTGAAACCACTTCTAGCAGACTTGTTAATCGCAACACGTACGGGGGAAAAACATAGACAAGAAACCATCGTCCTTGAAGCATCTCCGTTTCAAAGTAAGTACTTTTGAAAACGCTTTAGTTATCTGCACGCATTTATGAAATTGATAGCAAAAGTAAAACAGCATTGATCTTGAGTATGAATTTCTTCAATCAAAAGAGAATCGCATGATATAAGACCCCATCGTCGTTGTGTCTTTGTTTTTTAAATGTTTAGCATTTTAGCGTCAAGACTAATACTTTCCCCGAAAATGCACGCACGCATGCATTCTAAAACGCGCTCTCTACACCAAAAACTTTTCAAATTCATAGAGAAAAAGAAGACGTTTGAAAACGCTATTGTTACGATCGTCTATGGTACTTTAATCTTTCGGCTGCCCGCTTTCACTGTGGGGACGGTCAAGTATCGGCAAGACGGCATTCGAAAGTATGCACACCAACTGATTATGATGCTGAAGGTGCACTGAAAAACGGCTCACAACGCTAGTGAGTGTCAGTGAAAACATTTTATCGGTTTTTGAGAAGATAAATTAAGTAATAACTCTGTGGAAGCAGACTATTCATGTTATGTACGTGTCTAGTAGTATTCATTCTCATTTCCCATTCTCAATTTTCACAAAATCTTTCTCTTTATCCGTAAAAACTGCACTTTTTGGTAAAAAAAAAAAAAAAAAAAAACCTCTTCAGCCGAGTTCCAATTTGATTTCTTTGAGAACCTGTGCTGTACACTGCAATCATTTGTAGTAGCATCGCATAGTGGCGGATTTACTGAGGGGCGGTCACTGGTGCATCTTCTTGATTTTGTGATGACCCCCCCCCCCCCCCCCCACTCAAATAAAAATCCTAATTCTTAGGCGGATCTATCATTGTATTTAGCATTACGCGTTGAGGTCTCCTCGATTGCAAGCATCATTATCTTTGTATTTACACTATAGCACAATATGTTAATGTTTTTCTCAGTTGAAAGTAATAAAATATACAACATATACATAGAATAGAATAAAATGGGATTTAGCAGGGGCTTCTCTACAGAGTAGCTATTCGTCCAGCATTATTCCAATCGGAATTTAGAAGTTGATTTTTGCGGAAGGAGAAAAACCCGAGAACCCGGAGAAAAACCTTCAAAGCAAGGGAGAGAACCAACAAGCAACTCTACTCACTTACGACACCGAGCCCGGCAGGACTCGAACCCGCGTCGCGTTGTTGAGAGGCAAGCGCTCTCACTGCTACGCCACCTGTGGTTCCCCTACAACAATTTCACTGAATAAAAGTTATCGCAAGAAACTGTTTGGCACGCGGAAGAGGCGTAACATGTTTTACCAAGAAAGAAAGAATACAATGCTACAAGTTTTTGGTCTGCTTTTTCTTCTATTCGTGAATTAAAAGAGCCCTCGCATTCTTTTAAGACAAAGCTACTTAAACTCATAAAAGGCGGTAAGTTGATCATTAGCGGAGCGGCAACGAAGTGAGCGATGGAAGATAGCAAGTAAATATTCTTATTTACTTTGAATATGGACCATTTAGGTAACTTAGAGATCGGTCGAGAATCAAGAGTGACGCAGCTGTATAGTACAGACAGACAGACAGACATACAGACAGACAGACAGAAAACTTTATTTAAACACGGTAAAAACATCAGCTACAACAACAAAATTTCATTTACAACTTTAATTATTACAATATCTTCAAGAAAAAATAGGAACAAGATCAAACTACATTATATACTATGAATAAGAATTACAACTGGTTTAAATGTTTGCCGTGTAGGAGTCCGATTTCACTCGCCTCTCACTTCTGGGGTCTCGCGTTCGTTTCCTTGACTCACATGTGAGTTCGTCAGGTCTCACTTGATTCGAGGGTTTTCCTCTTTGATCAGTTCAGTACTTGCTTTAGGGTTCGACAAAATTTCCTTTTACGATAGCCAGTTTATTTACTTTATCCTTCAGTACTTGGCCTCATCGACTACAGGCAAATCAATAATGATAGAATTGTAGCGCACTGATACGGCGCTATGTATTATTTACCCTTGGACACTAATGGAAAACTGTTCGTAATTGGCGCCTAGCTTATTACGTATGGCGTCTCCTCTTGGCCGATTAGGCACTCTAAAATCTTTGTTCTATTCCAACCTTTCAAAGACACTTGACTTGGAGACGAAAGTTTAATTGTTTATGAGTTTTCAGTGCGTCTACTTACGCCTATTTAAGAATGGCACCAAATTGGATAGCAACATCAAGGCGGCGCTCAAAACTAATCCATCTCTGATTGGGAAATAAAGTATTTAGTGTCTTAGTCAACGTTTTAGCTTCTTAATTAGTTTGTTGGAAATGAAGGTACTTAAGATGCGCAGCTAAATGGCGGCGTTGTCATTATCTAGCTTCAAGGTTTTGATGTATCTTAGTGCCATCAAGTAATCAATATCGTTGTTAACTTTCTCTTTCTAATACTTAGACTTACAAAAGCGAGCACAGCTATAAATAGTAAAATTAAAGGCAGCTAGCACGTTTCTTGGCAGTAGATAAGCACACAAAACCATTTAAATGAGCAAATGGACAGATACATCAATAAAAAGATATTATTTGCTTTTAGATAACAGTTATTTCAAAGATGCCGCGCGATTCTTTCTTCTTTTTTTTTTTCAACTTATATTTTTTCAATGAGCCATATAATGATAAATTGCAGACTAGTATACAATAAACGCACTCAAAGACAAAACCGTGGAGTCTGGATACTCTTGTCATGGACTTTTGAGTGGCAACGAACGTTACAATATCAGTATTACGGTTTACCCTAAGGTCTTGTTACAAACTGTTTGGTAAGTACAGTCTATTTCTATGAATCGTTTTCCCGTTGTCTTGATGGACTGTTTTAAGCCATGTCGCCCTTATGGTGCAATGCTACTCAATACCTAAACATAGTCTAAACACGATATAGACACATTTTAATTTATTAGCTATGTCAGGGCGGGTTGAATTTGAATTCGGGATACTACCCTGTTTTCTTCTCCAGCCAATTCTCTCAACTTTTGTTTTCTCCATTTTTTTCTCAAATTTAACTTAAATTATTTTTGTGTTTTCTGTATGTGGCAAATTCTAATAAACTAAACTAAACTAAACTAAACAGTGTGAATAGGGTGCAGATAGTCAAGGGTGCTTGGCAGTGTGAATAGGATGCAGATGGTCAAGGGTGTCTGGCAGTGTGGATAGGATGCAGATAGTCAAGGGTGTCTGGCAGTGTGGATAGGGTGCAGATGGTCAAGGGTGTCTGGCAGTGTAGATAGGATGCAGATGGTCAAGGGTGCCTGGCAGTGTGGATAGGATGCAGATAGTCAAGGGTGCCTGGCAGTGTGGATAGGATGCATATAGTCAAGGGTGCCTGGCAGTGTGGATAGGATGCAGATAGTCAAGGGTGCCTGGCAGTGTGGATAGGGTGCAGATGGTCAAGGGTGCCTGGCAGTGTGGATAGGATGCAGATAGTCAAGGGTGCCTGGTAGTGTGGATAGGGTGCAGATAGTCAAGGGTGCCTGGCAGTGTGGATAGGGTGCAGATGGTCAAGGGTGCCTGGCAGTGTGGATAGGATGCAGATAGTCAAGGGTGCCTGGTAGTGTGGATAGGGTGCAGATGGTCAAGGGTGTCTGGCAGTGTGGATAGGGTGCAGATGGTCAAGGGTGCCTGGTAGTGTGGATAGGATGCAGATGGTCAAGGGTGCCTGGCAGTGTGGATAGGGTGCAGATGGTCAAGGGTGCCTGGTAGTGTGGATAGGAGGCAGATGGTCAAGGGTGCCTGGCAGTGTGGATAGGAGGCAGATGGTCAAGGGTGCCTGGCAGTTTGGATAGGATGCAGATGGTCAAGGGTGCCTGGCAGTGTGGATAGGGTGCAGATGGTCAAGGGTGCCTGGTAGTGTGGATAGGAGGCAGATGGTCAAGGGTGCCTGGCAGTGTGGATAGGATGCAGATGGTCAAGGGTGCCTGGTAGTGTGGATAGGATGCAGATGGTCAAGGGTGCCTGGCAGTGTGGATAGGGTGCAGATGGTCAAGGGTGCCTGGCAGTGTGGATAGGGTGCAGATGGTCAAGGGTGCCTGGTAGTGTGGATAGGATGCAGATGGTCAAGGGTGCGTGGCAGTGTGGATAGGGTGCAGATGGTCAAGGGTGCCTGGCAGTGTGGATAGGGTGCAGATGGTCAAGGGTGCCTGGTAGTGTGGATAGGATGCAGATGGTCAAGGGTGCCTGGCAGTGTGGATAGGATGCAGATAGTCAAGGGTGCCTGGCAGTGTGGATAGGATGCAGATAGTCAAGGGTGACTGGCAGTGTGGATAGGATGCAGATGGTCAAGGGTGCCTGGCAGTGTGGATAGGAGGCAGATGGTCAAGGGTGCCTGGCAGTTTGGATAGGATGCAGATGGTCAAGGGTGCCTGGCAGTGTGGATAGGATGCAGATAGTCAAGGGTGCCTGGCAGTGTGGATAGGATGCAGATAGTCAAGGGTGACTGGCAGTGTGGATAGGATGCAGATAGTCAAGGGTGACTGGCAGTGTGGATAGGATGCAGATAGTCAAGGGTGTCTGGCAGTGTGGATCTTTGCTATTTTAAGCCCCCGTATACAAAATCAACGAAATAACGTTGTCGGGAATATCAAAGTATAGTCCATTAAATTGCAATAAAAGTTTTATCGAGTACCGGATCGGCCAAGTTTCCTAAAGAGGTTCTAGTCAAAAGCTACTTTCTGTCGGTCTCCTTTAAGCATCTTTGATAGATAATTTTGGTTATTTCTAACTAGTGTTTTTTATTTATCTTTTGTATTATTAGTTTCCGCAAGAAAGCAAAAATAAGAGAGGGAAACCTCTTAATACTGCGCGCAAACAACATACTTTTCGTCGATTTTTCTCACTTTTTTCCACAAAATCTATTAGATAAAGCAAAAAGATCAGGATTGCCTATGTTCTGTTCTCTGATAAAACACTACTGAGGCTGTTGAACATAAAAAGACTTGAAATTTATGTTTTTCCCCAAATTTTCTTACGTGTATTCGCTACTTCCAGGTTTGAATGAAGCACACAATTTTTGATGCACAGGAGTAGGGTATGGCGAAAATTGTTTGTACGTAGATGCTAAAAATAACCCAACCGAGAATTCACATGGCGCGCGCGGTATGAAGAAGTTTCCCTCTCTTATTTATGCTCTCATGGTTTCCGTTAATGAGAGTTCTACTTTCCATGAACGGAATCCAAAAGAATTTAAAAACTGAACGGTTGTCTAGGTTTCAGATAAACATGTTAAAAGCGTTGTAGGTTGTAAATACACGTATGATCGTTCTAGCATGATGCCTCAATGTCGGCATCTGAAGTTTAGAGGAAGACGAACAGTCAAAAATACAGGAAATTAAGGTGAATAGAATTAATCGCGTAATTTATGAAAATTAAAAAAGGATGAATACCGTAATATCCTATCACTTGTATTTGGACTTTGTGCCAATAATAACATTTCGAGCTTTTCTCACCAATAGAAAATTTAAACCCACTTTTTTAATAGTTCTTAAAATGACCTCCTTTTAACAGTTGGGAAAAAGTTTTCCGTCTTCCGTGATTCGGCCTTTTTTTTGGACCGTGATTCGTGAAATTAAAAAAAATAAGCCCTTATCAGTTGGAGACCGCGATTCGTGAATTCTGCATTAGTTTCCCTGAATCTTTGTAACAAAGTTATTCATTTATCGAATGTTCGTGATTCATCAATTTGAATAAGGAAAAAATGTCTGCAATACTAGTAATAATATAATAGTAACAATACCAGATCCTGAAGAAGACCAACCATGTACGTTAGAAACATTGACCGAAACTAACGATTACAGAGATTTAAAAAAAAATAGGTGCCTCTCTTCACCAACCTACAGGACTGTTTTAAAAGTCATTCAAAAACGTCTCGATAGATTTTTGATTGAAACTTTTTTAATAGCTTTCTTATCATGTTTGAAATGACTTTGCACTGAAGTTTCTATGTTTGATTGATGCATGAGATATTTTTAATGAGCAGAGCGCTAAAACATTGACTTCATAGGACATTTATAGGGAGTTGATTTTGATTTTCTGGCGTGCAGGTTATGATTGATACTTAATTCTTACTCGAGATCGGAAAGTTGTTCTACATAATAAAGACGAACGTAAAGGTCTCAGTCTTTAATTTTACATCATTGAAGCGGCATCTTTCAGAAGCTGGAAATATACTGTTGAAATTGATTGAAATTAGATAACGCATACTTATTCTTTTCAATAAAGAGTGTTATTGAATCAATGAAAACGAACCTAACCTCAGCCACCTCAAAAATCAAAAACCTCTTCATATCGACCACTAGTGTATAAAGATTTTGACGACTAACACAAGACTTTTTAATTTTTTCGACAGACTTCTCTCGTCGTCAGTTAGGTACTGAAAAATATATATTAGAATATATGATCAAACTATATACAATGCATGAAGTTAAACACAAGAACAAGAGTATAAAGGCCCTAGCAATCATGTCCAAGGATAAACCTCTTCAAAACGAACGCTACCTGTTAAATCCGACGACTTCCGGGTCCAAAACGAAAAGGGGTTTTATAAATGTTTTTCTTCCTCTTTTTCGTGAAAGGAATTGTTGTTCAAAGTTCTGATTGTTTCTGGTTTAGTTTAAATCATTAAGAACATTTTCCGCTCTATTTTAGCGGTTTTTATGAGCAGTTGGACCCGGAAATACGTCACAACTTAACAGCTCTATCGCTGGTTTTCAATCATTCCCAAGAGAATGAAAAACAAAGGACACGGCGGCCATTTTGGTTGACATAACAAAAGAGACTGATCACAAAATATTTTGTAAAGTTCAACCAAGATGGTGGTTATGACGTCATGACTGAATTAAAAGACAGCTTTAGTTGTTGCTATTGTTATTGTTGTTGTTGCTGCTGTTGTTGTTGTTGTTGCTGCTGCTGTTGTTGTTGCTGCTGTTGTTGCTGCTGCTGTTGTTGTGGTTGCTGTTGCTTATAGTGTTGCTGTTGCTGTTGTTGCTGCTGCTGTTGTTGTCGTTGCTGTTGTTGTTGTTGTTGTTGTTGCTGCTGCTATTGTTGTTGCTGCTGTTGTTGCTGCTGCTGTTGTTGTTGTTGCTGTTGCTCATAGTGTTGCTGTTGCTGTTGTTGCTGCTGCTGTTGTTGTTGTTGCTGCTGTTGTTGTTACTGCTGTTGTTGCTGCTGCTGTTGTTGTCGTTGCTGTTGTTGTTGTTGTTGCTGTTGCTGTTGTTGTTGCTGCTACTTTGGGCAGTTTGGGTGTGGAAGAAGCTTGAACTAGATCTAGGTGTTTAGTCACGCCCAATATCCTAAGGCCTTATTCCATCTTTTCCGGGCACGTCCCTCACTCAACTACTTCACTTGTGCTTCAACAAGCACAAAGGCCTTGTTTTGTTTCTAATTAAATGTTTTATTTCGCCAAGTGCATGTGTTGTTATTAATTAGCAACTATATATTATTATTATTATTTTCCTGATAAGTAGCAAAATATCAAACAAGCTCTAGAATTTTCGCTCAATCCCAATTTTTTTTAATAAAAAATTTACGAGATCCGGTCTTGGCTTTGCGAACGTTCGGCGCCTGATCACTTAATTCGTGTGAAATACTATAAATTTAATCTTCTTAAACGATCCTTTTACTAACCACATAGACCACAAAACGAACCACTTAAAAACCAAGTGTTCCGTGTGTTTCAACATTTCTCCGCGCAAAATAAAAACATTATTTTGTTAACGTACAAAATGGTGGTTCGCGACTAGATTTTTCATTCATTTTTGTTCTTCTCAAAAATTTTTTTTTTCAGTTTTCTTTTAACTTTTTTCACAATCAGTTTTTTCTCTTTTCTATTTTTTTTCAAAATATTTTTCTTTTGCCGTTACCTTTACTCAGTCTCATTTTACATAATTAATTTTCTTATCACATTCTCTCTCATACATATTTTTTCTCGTGCACCGTATTTTTCAGTGATTGCTTTGATTCTTAACCTATCCAATTTGGGATTATCTTTAAAGGATGTTATCGATATTTTAAACACAAGAACTAAATTTTGATAGAGCAGAGATAATCCATATCGTAAAACCATTAAGAAATAGTTCGCTCTCCACGGCCCCAAGATCATTGCCACACGTCCAACTGACGTTAAAAAATTCCAAAAGCTTTGATTGGTTTTAATTAATTGAAATATGGGTATTAAAATGCTGGCTATGACGTTTTAATTATTTTTACTGTTTGTTGCAGTGATTCTTAGCCAGCGCTGAAGAAACCTCGACGCCGCCGGTTTGAACAGATGCCTCGGTGTTGAACACTTTAAACAGAATAAAAACTCGCTTTCTTGAAGTATAGGTAAGTGCCTAATCATTATAACTCTTCTAATCCTAAATTTCATGAGACTTGTAGAGACTTTAATTCGTATTTTAGAACTCGGGATTTTATTTATATTCTAAAACCACTGATTTTGAAAACATCGAGGTATCTTGCATGATTTTCATCTGACTTTTTTCCATGCATCTGCTCTTTGGATAATAATCTTCTAATCCATCAATTTCCTCGCGCATTCTGAAAAAAAAAAAAAATCTTCTTGATTTTGAATGCTATGTACTTTTTAGCTTTTTCCTCTGTTTATCAAAAGAATTCATTTTCATTTTCATTTTCCACACAACACATACTCACACAAAACTTCATCAGACTTTTTATTCCTTGCTTTGTATTTTCGAAATATTCTTTTCAAAACAGCAGTAAAAAAAAATTTGAAAATCAGTGTTGGGTTATAATTAAACACCTTGTTTTCGTCGTTGAACTTGGCTTTTGAATTTCTTTCTGAAAAATTTAATCTAATCTCGCTGGGACGCACTTGGAAACCCAGAAATACTATTAAGACCGTACTATATTGATTGTACTGCTCTGGAAATTGAAAGCCATCTGTCTATTCTACATGCATAAGAAACACACACAGAGAGATACATCTATCGCTGAATGTCGAACTGTTGGCTTTAGCAACCTGTAATTTTTATATCATTTATTTGTTTCTTGATGAATATTCTAGCTAAAAACATAGGTGTTAAAATTCCCACACTACAATTTATTAACAAGTTAATAACTATACCTATGAATGTTACTATCTTCTAAACGCTTTCATTTATCAGAAAGGCGTTGTACTCGATAAGCAGCAAGCTTAGAAATCAGCAGGAAAAGTAAGATAATTTTATCATATATATTCACAAAGTTCTGCTATTGGGATTTGTTCGCTATTTCATGTTCGCAGTATTTTTGGTGTTAATTTTTACAGGTACTTATAAATGGCTTTACGCATGCTACTTAAATGGCTTTTAAAAAATGTGCACTTAAATGGTATTCTGTTCTTAATGCAGAAGGAAATTTGAGGGGGAAATTTTTACATATCCGTTGGCAACAATAGCAATTTTTTCCTAGAAGAGTAATTTTATTTTTCGAGCTTGCCATTTAAAAATCCCTATTCAAGTGAAAATTCATAGATTAGTTTTTCAATTACCGGAATATATGAATCCACTTTTGTTGTTCACATTAGCTATTACTGAATGTAACTTGGCAACCGATATCAAAGATTTCCAGCTGAGAAACGATTTTCTGAGAAGCTTTGAACTTACTTTGATATCCGTGTCCACATTGGGCCATGCAAATTTGGCTGATCACAAACACTACATCAGTTCAGAACCTATTGTTTGCCAAAGCATTAAAGAAAAAGAACAAGACTCGAGAGAGTGACTGCAGCAAAAGGTCAACCCATTTTTAATAATGATATAGGCGGGTTCAAGATCTAATTTTCGCTTTAAAAAAATTATATGAAAATGATGTATCGTTAACTTGTATCATCGTCCGCCCGTCCGTTCGTCTGTACTTTTCGTCCTTTCGGATCGCTTAGTTCGTTTGTTATATTGCTTTAAATATTTTTCGGCTTCGAGCTCGTTGCTGTACAAGGACACTCGCGTTTCAAGAGGCTAACCGGATAATTTCCCGACGTTGATCCAACCGCTCACCATCGTGGGAACAAAAGATCGACCAAACCAAAATCATTACCATGCAGGCCAATTAAACTTTTGCAAAAAACTTTCGAAATAAGTGTTCATAATACGAGGCTACAGTAACCATGGCATAATAAGTAGATTGTGTCTGGTATAAGGAATTACGATTGAGCGTGAGTCTAGACTGTTTGGAAAACATGTTGGACGCGAAAAAAAATCCAGAATCATTCTCGCTGTTAGACCTGATAGTTTCAATGAAAATTAACCAGTATTGTTGCAAGCTTTGACCGGATCTTCGCTTTTCCTCGCAAATACATTGTATTAACACTTAAGATAAGCGTTTCTTAATCAGTTCAGGCCTTCAGGAAAGAGTTAGAAAAGCAGCAAAAAACGACAGGAAATCATGAATCAAACCTAGGACGTACAAATAATAAAGAAAAAAAACTAGTTAGCCAGCATAAATATGACGAGTAGCAGATTTCCTCCACTAAAGATTGTCTGATTTTATAGATTAGTACGAAGATTATCGAGGCAATATTAAAGCGTAAAATTCGTTTTTCCACGTCGTTTTTGAATATAGAAATAATATAGCTAATGAATTACGGGATGAGCAAATTGACACAAATTGCATTGTATATATATTAGATTATAATCTTTTTGACTACAATATATCTAAGTTCGAGACCGATCTTTTCGTTAATAAATCAATCAAGATTTGAGAAACGCCGGAATCCGGGAAAGACGTGTCAAGATAGAAAGAGACAAAGACACGAGGTGGAGAAGAGAAGGAGGAAGTGGGGGGAGGAAGCTATGAAGAAATAGGAGGTCAGAACGGGAAGGAGAAGGAGAAGGAGAAGGAGAAGGAGAAGGAGAAGGAGAAGGAGAAGGAGAAGGAGAAGGAGAAGGAGAAGGAGAAGGAGAAGGAGAAGGAGAAGTAGAAGGAGTAGCCTTGAAAAATAGTTGCAGAGCTCTACCTGACTGGCCAAATCACTTGTATCAAGTTCTGATCAGAGTCGGTTCTAAAGTTTCAAATCAATTACACTCAAAAGATAACAACAAATTGCAAACAAAAAATTAGCCATTTCTAGTGACTTTCCACGTTTGGCACGATACTTAAAAAATATTCCACACACACTTTTTTCACACGTAAATATCCGCAATGGTTTTATTGTGGTTGGAAATGTTTCCTGTTTGTTCTTGGCAGGATAACTCTCATTTATTTGCGAAATATATGATAAACATTTATGATACTAGAGAAGTTATATTCGAGTCTGGAACGCGACTCGAATCAATGTATTATAGGGCATGCTCCTTTGCACGCGCGCCGTTTCCCTGTGCATATTAAACTATTTTCTCGCTAGCGATGCTTCAGGTCCTTATTTTCTAAATTTCATCTGATGTAACTAAAACAAGAAAAAATCCAAGCTGCTTGTGTCCCATTTGTTCACCCACTAAATTACGTAATTACTGATTTTTTAAACAGAAAATGAAAAAAAATGAAAAATTAAAAATTCAGATTATCAGTTATCATCATCAATTCACCGGGCAAGCTTAAAACATTTATTACCAACTTAGAACCAGAAAATTGTTTTTAAATGTAAAATAACTAAGAAATTATCGTGATTATATTCTTGCTTTTGCGTTCAAAAATACTTTGAACTTTCAGGAACAACACGATACAACAAATAAATAAATAAACAAACAAACAAGGCGATACAAACAAACAAACACTCTTGCTTTTGAATCTCAATTCATCATGGCTGATCATTTTGTACATGTTTTCTTAGTATTAAAAGTGTTTGTATATTGTAAACAAACTTTGACGCCACAAATGTCAAAAAAAAAAAAGACACTTTCGAATTCAAAAATGTTATTCAAGCTGAAGGGAAAGTTGACACACTGATTCCCGGCTTTTTCTATCAAGAAAACTTTCCAATTTGTCATAGTACTAAAACCATCACATCAACTTGTTGAAATTAATAACGTGTGATAATAAATTGCGACAATTCTGTCTGCGCGTTGCGACAGCTCAATCTCAAACTTGAGTCTTTTGACGCTAGATTAGTGTAGTAAATAAAGCTTGTCTTGGGTAGACGTTTTGTCACCATTTTTCAACGATATACCATCTAGCGGTTGTAGCATAATGGAAGATAAAACTAACGGAACATTAGTACGGGAAAACATACTAATTTTGTATAGAAGCGCCGGATGATCAAGAAAAAAAGCAAAAAAAAAAAAAATAGGAAAATAAAAGATAAAAAGTATGCAAGCTTTTCGAGACGAGTTTGAAACAAACGTCATTAGAATTTTATTTTATCTTGAAAATATCTCATGTAGTATAGCGTTCGTAATGATAATATTGCTATTTATTTTTCTTATGAAGGGTATTTGTTCTAGAATAGTTTGGTGTTAATTAAAGAGAGCCTTATCTCACTTGCTTTGATTGAGCTTGACAAAACCCTTATCGCTCAGCTATGGTTTAAAAATAACACTCTAAAAGAAGAGTTTTGATTGGTCAAAAACCAAAGCCTGGCATCGAAATGGCTTCCTACTCACTTTTCAATTCTCATTGGATGAAACACCACGACGATTTAATGTTTGTTTTTCCGGAGTTTTTATTGGCTAAGGCGGAAAATACATTTTGATTCCTTCCAGACGTCAAGCCTCCTGATTGGTTAATCAAGAAGAGCTAGCAAAAAACCATTTTAAACTGCAGAAAATCCCTCTAAGTCCTTCCCAATATTTCACCTCTTTTAAGCGAACGTTGATTTTATTACACAGGACACCATTACGGTATCTTCAACAGGGTCATCGTTCCTAACGCTGCTATACCACTCCTCTCCGACGTCGACGAAGAGAAAACCAGATGTAAGTATTAAGAAGTAGAAATTCGAAAATTGATTCAATAACCGATATTTAGTCTCGACTGACATCTTTGCTTTTAAGGCATACAATAGTTGGACAATATAACATATATGAAGCGTTGATTGCGAATGGATAATCGTCTTTTTTATATCTTCGTGTGTGTGTGTGGTTTTTTTTTATTACTAAAAGTGCTCTAAAAAGAGATATTTTTGAATGTTACAATCAAATAATTTTCTCTCGAGCCTCATTTTTTTCTAAAAATGAAAATTTGTGCGAAAAAAAGTGTGCGCTTTGGAAAATATAAATGTGTTATGTTTGTCGTATTTATATAATCTAGTTAAAGTTGAACCTTTTAAATTGGTGCTGTCCCATCGTCATAATTAAACTTGCATTGTTCCATATTATCACTGCTATAGCAACGTAAACTTTGGGTAAATTCGATTAAAATTCAACTCGTACGAGCAAAATTGTGTAAA